>JANUWF010002262.1:0-27741 GCA_026120185.1 Voacanga thouarsii | reverse complement strand
AATTGTGTGTCCTAGTTATAAAGACCCCTTATCCTTTGGACGGGCGACATCCCCGACCCTATTGGGCCTAGGTAGTGGGGTGTTACACTTTAAATATTGAAATACCATCAATTGCCATAAAGGCATTAATGTACAAAAAAAGGTGAAAAAGACAATCATATGTTTCTTGTTCAAGTAATTGCATTTACGGATAATTATAGATTGCAATAACTGAATTGATGTTTTAGTAGAAAGACTAACGTGGAAATAGTTTTTTTCCCCGAATTATGTTAAATGAATGGAACAATTACATATTGGGCACTATCTTAAATATAAGAAAATGAGGAAAAAAATTTAAATAAGGATTAATACATAGCTAAAAAAACTTCAATGCATGTGAATAACAATTAAGCCCTTTGTATTAAAGTTTGCCAAATCATAAGCAATTTCAATGCTTGAATTACCACAACCCACTACCAAGACATCTCTCTTTGAAAATTATTTTTCATTTTTATAACTCGAAGAATGAATCACCATCCCATGAAAGTATCAAGTCCTTCAATTTTTTGAGTAAATGGTTTACTATTTTCACTAGTTGCAACAACAAGAAACTTTGCAACACAATTCTTAATCATTCTTGATGGCTTGTCCTCGACTAAAACAAGCCATTTTCCATCATGTGTATCAAATGAAGCAGACTAAACAAGGTGATTATACATTGGCCTGATTTTAATGTGAGAGATACAGTTATCCAAATATTGGATTAAATCAAATTTTGTAACAAATATGGGTGCATCAAAAGGGATTAACATATAAAGAAGTTGGAAAAATTCCTTCGACAAATGAAGCTTCAAGTGATTGTATGAATGCTTTTTCCATAATGAACTATAACAATCCTCATTTTCTAAGACAACGTTAGGTATTTCTCAGGCTTTTAAGCAAGCTGAAGTCGCTAGACCAGCAATGCCAGCTCTTACAAGTAGTATGATACTTTTTTGCTCCATTTCTTATCTTTTAAAGTGGGGAAGATGAATGGTTTGCTTTGTATATGATCAGCAAGAAAATCAATCATAGCACGTTGGTTATTTATAATGGAAAAAACATTCAAAAATATGTCCAATTGCAATGGAAAATCATCTTTGAATGGCAACTACCTTAGTTCACATTACATACTTTATGATGTGTTGTGCCAGCTCTACATGGCAGATACACTATTTTCCATAAAATGCCTTTTGATATGTGACCGGTGAATAACATATTTATGACAAGTGGCATCCTTCATCGATATTTACCATTGTTAGAATGCCAAAGTTTTGATGAATTACTTAATAAGCAACTTATCTAATTTCCTATTTGAAATTTTCCATTGCAAAACACAGAATAACGTGGTTTGAATATTGAAGTCCAATTCAAAGTGGTACAACATTCTCAATATTTTTTGCATCATTTGATATTCTGAAACGCCCAAAGTTTGAAAATCCAACAAAGTAGAGTTTGATTTCAGCACTACAGCAAGCACGTTTCTCTTTTCTTTTTTTTTCTTTCCATGTTTGTTAAAATAGCTACAATCATCCCATTCAAATAGGAACCTTAAATGGCTTGTTCACATTTAAAGCTCTGTGATGTGTTGCTCCAGCTCTATATGGTAAATATTTTAATTTCCACAAAATGCTTTTTGATGTATGGTATGTGAACAACATATTTATGACATGTCACATCCACTATCCATATGTATCTTATCTGGAATTTCTAAAGTTTTTGATAAATCACTTGATAAGTAACTTATCTAAATTTCCTATTCAAACTTTTATAATGAGAAAAAAAAAAACAACAAATAACGTGGCTAAATTGTATTCTTTGAGGATTGAAGTCCTATTCATAGTGGTATAATATTAAGGATGTCATTTATCTCTAATCCACGTACCAGGAACAGTAATATATTCAATCGCCAGTCTCAATTTTGCTAATTTTAGCCTAAGAATTTTATTTTTGTTGAGCCATTGATAATTAAATTTTTTTAAAAAAAATTGTAAATTCCAAAACGCTTTGAAAATCAATGAATCAAGATAACAGATATTCTCACAATTCGGATTCGCTATGACCTTCCGCTCCCAAAATATGCTTTGAACTCTTGTTGCCACAATATCATTGATTTCCTTTCTGAATGTTTAGTGATCAAGAACCTAAACTAGGCCTTGCAGAAGATTAGGTTCAATCTGATGCATCAAGATGGTAATTAATGATTTCAAGGGTAAAAGTTATAATGTTGTGGATATAAACATAATACACGAGGTCAACTTACTTGTTTAATGATCTATTTAGATAACTATGTACGTCAGAACCAATTTAAATCTTTTCCTTCACTCCTACTCTATTGTTTGCTTCTTTTTTTTTTTTTTTCATGACACACATGAAATCTATGAAATGAGATTTGCTTCATTTTCACCATTTTCCATCCAAATTTGAATAAAAACAATGACAAATAAGGTGGGAATCAGATTATATGAGTAACATAAAAGAAATATAAATAATATGAGCACAATTAAATTAATTGCTACAATTTTCTTACAAATTTATATACTAAATGATCCATATCTCTCTCTCCCCTCCCCCGCACACTCTCTCCCTTTCTCCCCCTAGCACACATAGAAACATAAACACTTCTTGAAAGCTTGAGATAGCAAATATGGCTGCCAATTATTAAATTGATCATCACTCTTAGTATATGAAATGAGAAGTTATATCTTTGGTAATATTTTTTGCATCATTTGATATTTCGAAAAGCCCAAAGCCTGAAAATCTAGCATAGTAGAGTCTACTTTTGCCTATCCAATGAGCGAGGTTTAATTTTACTTGGCATTCCCTCTTTGCTGAAATGGTAACTATCATCCTGTGCAAATAGAAACATAGATAAGTCAATAAGAAATCAACTTACTATTTCATCAAGTTAACTTTCTGTTACTAAAAATGAAATTTTCACATACCTTTAGCCAATTGCTTACTATACTTATGTAGGTAGTTACAAGTATAATAGCATCTAATTTCTCTATTTTATCATTTGAAAACTCAGCACAAAAATTGTCAATCTTTGTTATTGATAGGAGAACCTGTGAAGCTAAAAAAAAATGTAAATTGTGCATAGCACATAATTACTGTTAATATTTTAAATTGCCTATGTAAGTACCTTAATTTCTTGGGATTTGATCCTGGGAATTGTTCCAACATCAATAACTAAAGACTACCACATTGTTTTATTTAGATAGAAAGGTCTTTCAGTTGGCCTTCGAAGACCAAAGTCAAAAATATTTTCAAACAACAAATTCACAAATATGAGAACAAGTGTATCCACAATAATGCAAGTCAAAAATTGTTGAAGTATCATTTCGAGTCTTACTATTTCCTTTGTGAGAACAAGCACCAGAGATACATTGCAAAATAAATAAGGGAATTCAAAAACTAATAGAGAAAATGGTAATAAAGACATTCTAGAGTAACTTTAAATGTAGAAACACCAACAATTGCCATAAAGACATTAACATACAGAAAAAGGTGAAAAAGAAAATTAGGTGTTTTTTAACCATTTTCCTGCCATAGTTAAATACAAAAAACAAAACTGCAATGAAGTTAGGAATTCGATTATATGAGTAACATAAATGAAATATAAATAATATGAGCACGGTTAAATAAATTGCTAGAACTTGGCTATCAAATTAATAGACAAAATGATCCATCTCCTTATCTCTCTCACTTTTTCTCTTCCCCAAACACATACAAAAACATAGAAACTTCTTGAAATGAGTAGCTATGTTGTTGGTAATCTTTTTTGCATCATTTGATAATCCAAAAGGCCTAAAGTTGGAAAGCGCAAAACGGAAGAGTCAAGTTTGGGCACTCTAGCGAGCACGTTTCTTTTATTATTATTATTATTATTATTATTATTATTATTATTATTATTATTATTATTATTATTATTATTATTATTATTATTATTATTATTATTATTATTTTGCATTCCATCTTTGTTACAATAGCAACTATTATCCCATTCAAATAGAAACAATAAATGGTTTGTTTACATTTAAACCTCTATGATGTGTTGCTTCAGCCCTATATGGCAGATATTTTGTTTTCCATAAAATTCCTTTTGATGTGTGGTATGAGAACAACATATTTACTACGTGTGGCATCCTCCATCCATATGTATCTTGTTTGGAGTGTCTAAAGCTCTTGATGAATCACTTGATAAGTAACTTATCTAAATTTCCTATTCAAAGTTTTACATTGAAATATAAAACAAATAACATGGCTAAATTGTATTCTTGGAGGATTGGAGTCCTATTGGAAGTGTTATAACATTGAGAATGTTGTTTACCTCGATCTAAGTACTAGGAATAGTAATAAATTTGGTTGCCATCTTAATTTTTCTATTTTTAGCCTAAGAATTTATTTTTGATAAGCTATCCATAATTATTTTTTAAAATTGTATATTCCAAAATGCTATGAAAATCAAAGAATCTAGCTAACAGATATTCTCACAATTTGAATCCACTACGGCGCCCTACTCCCAAATTATTCTTTGAACACTTGTTGCCATAATATCATCGATTTCCTTTGTGAATGTTCAGTAGTTAGGAACCTGAACTAGGCCTTGTAGAAGATTAGGTTCAATCCGTTATGTTGAGATGGTAATTAAGGATTTCAAAGGTAAGGGTTTTAATGTTGTAGATATACACGTGGCTAAGATACTTGTTTAATGATTCTATTTAGATAACAATGTACATAGAACCAATTTAAATCTTTTCCTTCGCTCCAACTGTATAATTTGCTTCTTTTTTTATTTTCATGACTCACATGAAATCTATGAATTGGGATTTGCCTCATTTTTTTACCATTTTTTCATCCAAATTTGAATTTAAAAAAATGACAAATAAAGTAGCAATCAGATTGTATGAGCAACATAAATAAAATATAAATAATATGAGCATTATCAAACCAACAACCAGAACTTTGCTTACAAATTTAAATACAAAATGATCCATATCTCTCTCTCTCTCCCAGACACACACAAAAACATAGACACTTCTTGATAACTTGAGATAGCAAATATAGCTACCAATTATTAAATTGATCGTCATCCTTGGTTTATGAAATGAGAAGCTATATCTTTGGCAATATTTTTTGCATCATTTGATATTCCGAAAAGCCCAGAGCTTGAAAATCCAACACAGTAGAGTCCATTTTCGCCTTTCCAGTGAGCAGGTTTCATTTTGCTTGGCATTCCATCTTCATTGAAATGACAACTGTCATCCTATGAAAAATGAAACAAAGCTAAGTCACCAAGAAATCAACTTACTATTTCATCAAGTAAACTTTTTGTTGTTGAAAATGAAATTTTAACACACCTTTAGCCAATTGCTCACTGTACTTCTGTAGCCAGTTGCAAGAATAACAGCATCGAATTTTTCTATTTTGTCATTTGAAAATTCTACACAATCATTATTAATCTTTGTTATTGATGGGAAAACCTGTGAAGCCAAAAAAAAAAAAAAAAAGATGTAAATTGTGCATAGCACTTAATTACTGTTAATTTTTTAAATTGCCTACATAAGTACCTTAATTTCTCCGGATTTAATTTTGTGAATTGTTCCAACATCAATAACTGGAGACCGCCCCGTAGTTTTCTTTAGATGGAAAGGTCCTTCTGTTGGCCTTTGAAGACCAAAATCAGAAATATTTCCAAATGCCAAATTCACAAACATGAGAACAAGTTTATCCACAATAATGCATGGAAAAAATTGCAGAAGTATCATTCCGAGTCTCACTATTTCTTTTGTGAGAACATGCACCTGAGATACAGTGCAAAAGAAATAAGGCAATTCAAAAACTAATAAAGAAAATGGTAATAAAGACATTCTATAGTGACTTTAAATATTGAAACACCAACAATTTCTATAAAGGTATTAACGTACAGAGAAAGGTGAAAAAGAAAACCATAAGCTTCTTGTTCTAGTAATTGTGTTTAAGGAAAATTATAGGTGGCAATAACCAAAATGATGTTTTAGTAGAAAGATAGAAGTGGGAATAATATTTTCCCCAAAATTATGTCAAATGAATGGAAGAATTACATATTAGCAATATCTCAGCTATTAAAAAATGAGACCAAAAAAATTGAAATAAGGATTAATACTAAGTTAGAAAACTTACAGGCTTGTGAATAACAATCGAGGCCTTTGCATCACAGTTTGCCAAATCATAAGCAATTTCCATGCCAGAATTTCCACAACCTACTACCAAGACATCTTGCTTTGAAAATTCTTTTCCGTTTTTATAACGTGAAGAATGAATCACCCTCCCACAGAAAGTAGCAAGTCCATCAATTTTTGGAATAAATGGTTTACTATTTTCACCAGTTGCAACAACTAGAAACTTTGCACCAAGCTTCTTGATCATTCTTGATGGGTTCTCCTCGACTAAAACAAGCCATTTTCCATCATGGGTATCAAACGAAGCTGACTGAACAAGGTGATTATACATAGGCTTGATTTCAAAGTGAGAGGTATAGTTATCCAAATACTGGATAAAATCAGACTTCGAAACAAATTTGGGTGCATCAAAAGGGAATGGCATGTAAGGAAGTTGGCAAAATTCCTTTGACAAATGAAGCTTCAAACGATCGTATGAATGCTTTTTCCATAATGAACCGCAACAATCCTCCTTTTCTAAGACAATGTTTGGTATTTCTTGGGCTTTTAAGCAAGCCGAAGCCGCTAGACCTGCAGGGCCAGCTCCTACAATCAGCACCACAGTTTCTTGCTCCATTTCTTGTTTTTCAGAGTGGGGAAGATGGATTATTTGCTTTGTATGTGATTTGCAAGGAAATAAATCATAGCATGTTGGTTATTTATAGTGTAAAAAACACCAGGAAACGTCTCCAACTACTATGGAAAATCCTCTCTGCATGGCAAATTCCATGGTTCACATTACAAACTTTATGATACGTTGTGCCAGCTCTATATGGTAGATATACTGTTTTCCATAAAATGCCTTTTGATGTGTGGCCAGTGAATAACATATTTATGACAAGTGGCATCCTTCATCCATATTTACCATTGTTGGAATGTCCAAGTTTTTGATGAATCACTTGACAAGTAACTTATCCAAATTTTGCTATTCGAACTTTTCCCTTCCAAAACACATAATAACGTGGCTAAATTTGTATTTCAAAGATTGGAGTCCAAATTGAAGTGGTATAATGTTGAGAATGCCGTTAACCTCTAATCCAAGTATCAGGAGTCGTAATATATTGATTCACTGGTCTCAATTTTTCTATTTCTGCATAAGATTTTTTTTTTTTTTTTGTTTAGCCATACACAATTAATTTTTTTTATTTGTAAATTCCAACACGCTTTGAAAATTAGAGAATTAAGCTAATAGAAATTCTCGCAATTTGGATCCTCCATAGCCTTCCATCCCCTATTATGCTTCAAACTCTGGTTGCCACTATACCATCGATTTCCTTTCCGAATGTTCTGTGGTCAAGATCTAGAACCTGGCCTTGTAGATCAATCTGATGCAATGAGTAGGTAAATTATTGAATGCAAAGGTAAAGTTTTTAATGTTGTGGATATAAAACATTATACGCAATACCTAACTAACTTGTTTAACGATTGTATTTAGATATCAAGGTACTTTAGAACTAACTTTCATATTTTCCTTTTCACTTTGTTACTTTTTTTTTTCTTGGCTAATATGAAATCTACGAAATGAGATCTGTCGCATTTTTCACCATTTTTCTTCCATAATTGAATACAAAAAGAAAACTTCAATGAAGTATGGAATCCAATTATATGAGTAACATAAATGAAATAAAAATGATATGAGCATAGTTAAATATATTTCCGAACTCGACTATTAAATTAATACACTAATGATCCATCTCCCTATCTGTTTTCTCTCTCTCTTCCCCAAACACACAAAAAAACATAGAAACTTCTTGAAAACTCGAGAAAGTAAATATAGCTCCAAGGTATTAAATTGATCGACATTCTAGGTGTATAAAATGAGTACCTATATAGTTGGCAATATATTTTGGATCATTTGATATTCTGAAATCCCAAATCTAGAAAATCAAGCACAGTAGAGTTCGTTTCCAGCATTCTAGTGAGCACGTTTCTTCTTCTTCTTCTTTTTTTTTTTTTTTTTTTTTGTCTGACTTTCCATCTTTGTTGAAATAGCAACTATCATCCCATTCAAATAGAAAAGTCTATGGCGTGTTGTGCTAGCTCTATATGGTAGATATTTTATTTTCCGTAAAATGCCTTCTGATGTTTAGTATGTGAACAACATAGTTACTGCATGAGGACTCCTCCTTCCATACATATCTTGTCTAGAATGTCTAAAGTTTTTGATGAATCACTTGATAGGTAACGTATCTAAATTTCCTATTCAAAATTTTACCGCTAAAAAAATATAAATAACGTGGCTAAATTTTATTCTTTGTGGCTTAATGTGCAATTCGAAGTGGTATAACATTGAGAACGTTGTTTACCTCTAATCCAAGTACTACGAGTAGTAATATATTGAGTCGTTAGTCTCAACTTTTCTACTTTTGGACTAAGAATTTTATTTTTGTTGAGCCATCCACAATTAAATTTTTTTACAATTATAAATTTCGAAACTCTATGAAAATAAAAATTCAAGCTGACAAATAATCTCACAATTCAGCTCCGCTACAACCTCCCACTCCCAAATTATGCTTCGAACACTTGTTGCCATAATATCAATGATGTCCTTTCCGAAAGTTTAGTGGTCAAGAACCTGAACTAGGCCTTGTAGAAGATTAGGCTCAATCTGAGACATTGAGATGGTAATTAATGATTTCAAGGGTAAAATTTTTAATGTTGTGGATATAGAACATTATACATAAGGCCAACTTACTTGTTTAATGATTCTATTTAGATAAAAATGTACATCAGAACCGATTTAAATTTTTTCCGTCGCTCCGACTCATTTATTTACTTCTTTTTTTATTTTCATGACTCACATGAAATCTATGAATTCAGATTTGTCCCATTTTTCACCATTTTTCCATCCAATTTTTTTTTTTAAATGACAAATAAGTTAGGAATCACATTATATGAGTAACATATATAAAATATAAATAATATGAGCACAATCAAATGAACTGCTACAACTTTGCTTACAAATTTAAATACTAAATGATCCATATATCTCTCTCCCCTCCTCCCCCCCACCCACACTCTCTCCCTCTCTCCCCCTAACACACACAAAAACATAGACACTTCTTAATGACTAGAGATAGCAAATATACCTACCAATTATTAAATTGATTCTCATTCCTGGTATAAGAAATATGAAGCTATATCTTTGGCAATATTTTTTGCATCATTTGATATTCTGAAAAGCCCAGAGCTTGAAAATCCAGCACAGTAAAGTCCATTTTCACCTTTCCAGTGCACAGGTTTCATTTTGCTTGGCATTCCATCTTCGTTGAAATGGTAACTATCATCTTGTGAAAATTGAAACAAAGCTAAGTCAACAAGAAATCAACTAACTATTTCATCAAGTTAACTTTCTGTTGCTGAAAATGAAATTTTAACGCACTTTTAGCCAATTGCCCATTGTACTTCTGTAGCCAGTTGCAAGAATAACAGCATCGAATTTTTCTATTTTGTCATTTGAAAATTCAACACGAACATTGTTAATCTTCGTTATTGATGGGAGAACCTGTGAATACAAAAAAAAAAAAAAGATATAAATTGTGCGTAGCACATAATTATAGTTAATTTTTTAAATTGCCTACATAAGTACCTTAGTTTCTCCGGAATTAATTTTGTGAATTGTTCCAACATCAATAACAGGAGACTGCCCCATAGTTTTCTTTAGATGGAAAGGTCCTTCTGTTGGCCTTTGAAGACCAAAATCAGAAATATTTCCAAATGCCAAATTCACAACCAAGAGGTCAAGTGTATCCACAATAATGCAAGGAAAAAATTGCAGAGGTATCATTTCGAGTCTCACTGTTTCTTTTGTGAGAACATGCCCTTGAGATACAATGCAAAAAAAATAAGGCAATTCAAAAACTAATAAAGAAAATGGTAATAAAGACATTCTATAGTGACTTTAAATATTGAAACACCAACAATTGCTATAAAGGCATTAATGTACAAAAAAAGGTGAAAAAGAAAACCAAAAGCTCCTTGCTCTAGTAATTGCATTTATGGAAAATTATAGGTTGAAATAACCAAAATGATGTTTTAGTAGAAAGATAGAAGTGGGAATAATTTTTTCCCCAAAATTATGTCAAATGAATGGAACAATTACATATTGGCAATATCTCAGCTATTAGAAAATGAGACAAAAAAAAATTGAAATAAGGATTAATACTTAGTTCGAAAACTTACAGGCTTGTGAATAACAATCAAGGCCTTTGCATCACAGTTTACCAAATCATAAGTAATTTCCGTGCCAAAATTTCCACAACCTACTACCATGACATTGTTGGGTATTTCAGGCTCATATCATATGCGGTGCAGTGGAAAATAAAACGAGATACCCTCCCAGGACCCGTCTATGTGTGGAAAACAAGACATAATGATAATAAAAGTAACAGCTTTTACCTTTGGGTGATCGTCTGAAGAACAAAATTGATCTTCTTCAAGTTAAGGCGCGATCCAGCAATCCTCTTATGCAAACTCCACGAGAGTTAGACGTCTAACCACTATAATCACAGTGTGTGATTATCTCTAATAGTAATCCACAAAGATGAATCCTCAAGCACCAAAATTTCCTATGCTAGCAGAAAAAGATGGCGGCTAGGGCTGTTTTCGTTTTCAGCAAAATGAGAGAGAGAGAGAGAGAGAGAGAAGAAGAAGAAGAAGAAGAAGAAGAAGAAGAAGAAGAAGAAGAAGAAGAAGAAGACGTTTGTTTTGTGGCTCCTATTTTCGTGTGAATCACCTTTTGATTAGGGTTTCGAGCATATCCAATATATGTTCCAAAATCTACTGAAAATCTAAAATTCTAAAACAATTAAAATTTCCTAATTGTAATTGAAAATATCAAGTTCTCACAATTACAATTTAGACCATAAATTATAACAAATTATAATTGGGCCACAACTCCTCTTCCTCTCAATTAACCCCACTACGTTATCAAATAACATCTTGAGTATGTAATCCTCTATTGTGTGTGACCTATTAAGTTTCCCAGCAAACATGAAGTAATCCAAACGTTTTTTAGATTAATAATCCATAATTAATTAGAATTAATCCTATTAATTCTAATTATGATTGGTTTATTAGTTCATCAATTAATAAACCCATATTCCTAAATCATGAGCGATATCTAGCAACACATCATGACCACCCAAGAGTCCAGGAAGTCAAGTGGCTTGACATGAACCCTTCAATAACAAACTTTAGTGCAATTAACTCCTTTCACCATACAATATCTCATTCGGTTTGGAGTACGAAATTAGTGTCAACTCCCTCCAAAATTAATTCTGGCCCATATACAATAGTACTTGTATCAGGAACCTACTACTCTAGATGTGTATCAATTGGAACTGTTTCCAATACACAATCGCCTTGGCCAAGCACTTTTCGAGTAGTAATTCCTACAAGTGACCGTGAGATATTCACCCCTACTATTAGGAGTGGTGAATTCTTTATTGACCCTCTCAACTACTTTCGTTTACCTCACAATGTACCCAATATCCATCCCATAGGCAACACTCGATCGAGCTCCAAAGATTGGAATCAAAGTACAAAGCTCAGCAAATAAAGTACCTTGGAGATCTCAAGTCTAAGAATACTTGCACGTTTGCTATATTGAGATTATATCACTTGCACTAAATAGTTATCCATGTGATTATCTCAAAGCTAGGTCATCCAATGAACTTATTCCATTAACAAGCATTCATGTGTTAACTTTGAGTATCCCAATACTCACGGTTATGAGAACCACCGCTCGATCAAATCGGAAGTCTAACACATGCTAGTCTTAACGCATTAATGATGTCCTATCTCATTAATACTATGATTAGGGACTATTTGAGTACTAATACCACCCAATATAGTAGGAATCTCATATCATGATTTCCTTAAAACAGTTGTTGTACTAGAAACTTTATCGAATAGTTATATTACTTAATGTAAAAAAGAAACCGTAAGATAAATAATGCATTTTATTAAAATAAAATGTGTCATATATAATATAGAAGTGATTGCCTTTAGGGAACAACACTAACAAACATCTTGCTTTGAAAATTCTTTTCTGTTTTTTTAACACGAAGAATGAATCACCAACCCATAGAAATTATCCAGTCCATCAATTTTTGGAATAAATGGTCTACTATTTTTGCAACAACTAGAAATTTTGCAACAAACTTCTTGTTCATTCTTGATGGGTTCTCCTCAACTAAAGCAAGCTATTTCCACCATAGGTATTAAATGAAGTTGATCGAACAAGGTGATTATACATGGGCTTGATTTCAAAGTGAGAGATATAGTTATCTAAATATTGGATAAATTTAGACTTCGAAATAAACTTGGGTGCGTCGAAAGGGAATGGCATGTATGGATGTTGGCAAAATTCCTTTGGCAAATGAAGCATCAAGCGATCGTATGAATGCTTTTTCCATAATGAACCGCAACAATCCTCCTTTTCTAAGACAATGTTTGGTATTTCTTGGGCTTTTAAGCAAGCCGAAGCCGCTAGACTTGCAAGGCTAGCTCCTACAATCAGCACCACAGTTTCTTGCTCCATTTCTTGTTTTTCAGAGTGGGGAAGATGGATTATTTTCTTTGTATGTGATTTGCAAGGAAATCAATCATAGCATGTTGGTTATTTATAGTGTAAAAAACATTAGGAAACGTCTCCAACTTCTATGGAAAATCCTCTTTGCATGGCAAATTCCATGGTTCATATTACATACTTTATGATACGTTATGCCAGCTCTATATGGTAGATATACTGTTTTTCATAAAATGCCTTTTGATGTGTGGCCAGTGAATAACATATTTATGACAAGTGGCATCCTTCATCCATATTTACCATTGTTGGAATGTCCAAGTTTTTTATGAATCACTTGACAAGTAACTTATCCAAATTTTTCTATTAGAACTTTTCCCTTCCAAAACACAGAATAATGTGGCTAAATTTGTAGTTCAAAGATTGGAATCCAAATTGAAGTGGTATAATGTTGAGAATGTCGTTAACCTCTAATCTAAGTATCAGGAATTGTAATATATTGAGTCACCGGTCTCAATTTTTGTATTTCTTCTTTTTTTTTTTTTTTTGGTTTTGTTTAGCCATACACAATTAATTTTTTTCTTTGTAAATTCCAACACGCTTTGAAAATGAAAGAATCAAGCTAACAAAAATTCTAGCAATTTGGATCCTCTATAGCCTCCCATCCCCTATTATGCTTCGAACTCTGGTTGCCACTATACTATCGATTTCCTTTCCAAATGTTTTGTGTACAAGATCTAGAACCTAGCCTTGTAGAACATTAAGTTCAATCTAATTGAACAAGAAGGTAAATTATTGAATTCAAAGGTAAAAGTTTTAATGTTGTGGATATAAAACATTATACGCAATACCAAACTAACTTGTTTAACGATTGTATTTAGATATCAATGCACTTTAGAACTAACCTTCATATTTTCTTTTTCACTTAGTTGATTTTTTTTTCTTGGCCAATATGAAATCTACGAAACGAGATCTGCCGCATTTTTCATCGTTCTCTTTCCATATTTGAATTCAAAAAAGAAAACTTCAATGAAGTTAGGAATCCAATTATATGAGTAACATAAATGAAATATAAATGATATGAGCATACTTGAATAAATTTCCAGAACTCGGCTATCAAATTAATACACTAATGAACCATCTCCCTACCTATTTTACTCTCTCTCTTCCCCAAACACACACAAAAACATAGAAACTTCTTGAAAACTCGAGAAAGCAAATATAGCTCCAAGGTATTAAATTGATCGACATTCTAGGTATATAAAATGAGTAGGTATACTGTTGGCAATATATTTTAGATCATTTGATATTCTGAAAAACCCAAAGTTGGAAAATCAAGCATAATAGAGTCTGTTTCCAGCATTCCAGTGAGCAGGTTTCTTTTCTTTTTTTTTTTTTTTTTGACTTTCCATCTATGTTGAAATAGCCACTAACATCCCATTCAAATAGAAAAGTCTATGATGTGTTGCTTCAGCTCTATATGGAGGATATTTTATTTTCCATAAAATGCCTTCTGATGTGTAATATGTGAACAACATATTTAATACATGAGGACTCCTCCATCCATACATATCTCCTCCATCCATACATATCTTGTCTGGAATGTCTAATGTTTTTGATGAATCACTTGATAAGTAACGTATCTAAATTTCCTATTCAAAATTTTACCTTTAAAAAAAATACAAATAACGTGGCTAAATTTTATTCTTTGTGGCTTAGTGTCCTATTCAAAGTGGTATAACATTGAGAATCAATGTCATTTACCTCTAATCCAAGTACTACAAACAGTAATTTATTAAGTCGCCAGTCTCAATTTTTCTATTTTTGGCCTAAGAATTTTATTTTTGTTGAGCCATCCCCAATTAAATTTTTTTACAATTATAAATTCCGAAAATCTATGAAAATAAAAAATTCAAGCTCACAAATAATCCCACAATTCGAATTAGCTATAGCCTCCCACTCCCAAATTATGCTTCGAACTCTTGTTACCACAATATCAACGATGTCCTTTCTGAATGTTCAATAGTCAAGAACCTGAACTTGGCCTTGGAGGAGATTAGGTTCAATTTGAGACATTGAGATAGTAATTAATGATTTCAAGGATAAAATTTTTAATGTTGTGGATATAGAACATTATACACGAGGCCAACTTACTTGTTTAGTGATTCTTGAGATGGCAAATATAGACACTTCTTTTTTACTTGAGATAGGAAATATAGCTACCAATTATTAAATTGATCGTCGTTCTTGGTATAACAAATGAGGAGCTATATCTTTGGTAATATTTTTTGCATCATTTAATATTCCGAAAAGCCCAGAGCTTGAAAATCTAGCATAGTAGAGTCCATTTTTACCTTTCCATTGAGCATGTTTCATTTTGCTTGGCATTCCATCTTCATTGAAATGGCAACTATCATCCTGTGCAAATTGAAACAAAGCTAAGCCAACAAGAAATCAACTTACTATTTCATCAAGTTAAACATGAGTTCAACTATTATCCTACAGGGCTCTTTTACTTAGTTCAAGTTGAACTATAACATGAATAAGTTCAACATGAGTTTAACTGAGTTAGCGAAAGAACTTTAGGGGGTGGAGAAGGTCATGAAGGCACAAGTAAGGGCTATGATGGCTTCTTCTTCAAGAACTAGGCCTAAGCCCAGAAAGTTCAAGTAGAAGAAGGGTAATGCAGTGCACTAGCCTAAGTCCCAGCCCAAAGACAATTCTAAGGGTAAATGCTTCAAATGTAGGAAGAAAGAACACTAGAAAAAGAAGTGTCCAGGTCTTCAAGTCAAGAAAAGCCCCATAGGTAATGTTTTCTATCTAGAGTCTATATCAATTGTTGGATCAACTTCCACTTGAATTGTTGATTTAGGAGCCGCTGATCACATCTGTAACACCTTGTAGGGGTTTAGAAAGATTAGAAGACTCCAGAAGGGTAAATATAGACTATACGTTGGAAATGAAGTACAAGTTCGGGCCCTTGCAGTGGGAGAACTGGGACTTTTTGTTAATTGTAATAGAACATTATATTGAACGATGCTTTATTTGTTCTTAGTTTTAGATAGAATTTGGTTTCAATTGCAAAACTAATAAATCAATGATATTTTATTTCTTTCCATTCTGCTATAACTATCAATAGAAATGGAGACGTTTTATGTACTGGGCATATGTATGAAAATCTATTTTTCATTGATCCTATTAATAATCAATTAAATAACGCTCAATCTAAACCTTTAAACAATAAGAGAAAGACCAATTTCAATGACTCATATATTTGGCATCTAAGGTGGGGTCACATTAACTCAACCAGGATTTAGAGGTTAATCCATGGTGAACCTTTGGGCTCATTGACATTGGAAAGTTGGCCTCAATATCAATCCTGTCTTATAGGAAAAATGACCAAGAGATCCTTTACCCAAAAGGCAAATAGAGCCAAGGAGATATTGAGTCTTATTCATATTGATGTCTGTAGGCCTTTGTCTACACTAGCAAGAGGAATGTTTGAGTACTTTATCACTTTCGCAGATGATTGTACTAGGTATGGTTATGTTTACCTAATGAGACACAAGTCTGACTCTTTTGATAAGTTCAAAGAGTTTAAGGCCGAAATGGAACCTCAGACAAGTAAAGTACTTAAGACCTTATGATCGGATCATAGTGGAGAGTACCTTCTTAGTGAATTCAAGGACTACATGATATATTATGGGATAGTATCCCAACTCTCTACGCTGGGAATACCCCAATAGAATACAGTAGCTGAGAGAAGGAACAAGACATTGATGGAAATGGTCTAAAGCATGATGTCTTATGCAACTCTTCCAATGTCTTTTTAGGGATATACCTGGGAAATAGCGGCATATATTTTGAACTTAATGCCTTTCAAAATAGTACCTAGGACACCCTATAAGATGTGGACTGGGCGTAAATCAAGTCTAAATCATCTCAAGATATGGGGTTATCCAACTTATGTATTGATTAAGGGAGACAATTAGAACCAAGATTAGAATTATGCTATTTTGTTGGGTATCCAAAAGGTATAAAGGGTGATTATTTTTGTCATCCCAATGAGTAAAAAGTACTTCTGAATACTAATGCTAGATACTTGGAGGATGATCAAAGCACATCCACTAAAGGTTCGACAAGGTTGGAACTCGAGGAGAAGTTTTCTTCTGAATCAACTTCTTCTAACCTGATTGTACAACAAGAAGAGGCACAGCCTCATTAAACTGTACAAATGGAGCATCATCATAGTAGGAGGGTATCTAGGGTTCTAGAAAGATGGACTGGAGAGGCTTTTAATCTATTTTCCAATCATCTAGAAAAACATCCCACTAGATACGATGAGGCTATTACTGATACCGATGCAAACCTATGGCATGAAGTAATGCAAGCTGAGATTAAGTCTATGTACTTCAACTAGGTTTGGGATCTTGTAGCTTCACCTGAAGGGATAAAACCCATTGGGTATAAGTGAGTATACAAAAGAAAGAGGGGAGTGGATGGGAAGGTGAAAATCTTCAAAGCTAGGCTTATGGTGAAAGAGTATACCCAAAAAGAATATATCAATTATAAGGAAACATTTTCCCCGATAGCCATGCTTAAATCCATCTGTATCCTTCTTATCATCGCATGTCATTATAACTACGAGAGTTGACAAATGGATGTCAAGATGGCATTTCTAAATAGCTATCTTAGTGAGGACAACTATATGTCCTAACTGGAAGGCCTTATTGTTGAAGGCCAAGAGCATATATATGGTTTGTAAGCTTAAAAAATCCATTTATAGACTTAAGCAGGCATCCAAAGCATAGAACATTCGTTTCGATAAAACTGTAAAGTCCTATGATTTCATTCAAAACAAGGATGTATCATGTGTATATAAGAAACTAGAAGACATAAACATGATTTTTCTTGTAATATATATGGATGACATTCTACTCATTAGGAATGATATAGGGATACTATCATCTACTAAAGTTTGGCTATCTAGTCAATTCAATATGAAGGACTTAGGAGAAGCCAGTTATATTCTCAAGATTAAGCTTCTTAGAAATAAGAAGTAGAGAATATTAGGATTATCCCAAGCTACATACATTGACAAGATGCTAGCCAAATTCAAGCATGGACTCATGCAAGGGAGCATTAATCCCTTGCAGATATGGTTATCTTTTTCATCAAAGGACTATCCAAGGTCTCAAGAAAAAAAATGATAGAATGAGTAGGATTCCCTATGCTTCAGCTGTGGGAAGTATCATGTACGCCATGTTGTGTACGAAGTCAGATATCTGCTTTGTCGTAGGCTTTGTTAGTAGATATCAATTAAACTCGAGAAAGGTTCATTGGCAAGCTATAAAGTATATTCTCAAGTACCTTAGGGGTATGAGAGATTATATGCTAGTTTACAGGTCTGATAACTTGGTTCCTATAGGATACATAGACTCAGACTTCTTGACGGATAAGGATGAGAGAAAATTCATTAGTGGATATATCTTCACCTTATCTGGAGGAGCTATTTCATGGAGAAGTAGCAAGCAATCCTATATTGCTGACTCAACCATGGAAGCTGAGTATGTGGTAGCTTCGGAGGTATCCAAGGAAGCAATCTGGCTCTGAAAGTTCCTTTTAGAACTTAGAGTCGTGCCACAGATGGACAGGCCGGTTGTGATATATTGCGACAACAATGGCACAGTCTCACAATCTAAAGAACCTAGGAATCATAAAAAAGGGAAGCACATTTAGAGGAAGTACCATCTGATCTAGGATTTCATCTAGAGACAGGAAGTCATGGTGGAACAGATTGCCTCGGAGAATAATCTAGCAGATCCCTTCACTAAGCCTTTGGTTGAGAGAGTCTTTAGAAGACACTTAGACGCCATAGGGATGGACATCTATAGACTTATGTAGTCTCAGAGTGTAAGTGAGAGATTGTTGAGATGTATGCTCTCTTAGACTAAGTTTCTGATGTAATCTTGATTTATGTTAATAAAAGTATTATTCTCAGAAATTGTTTGTGAATTCTTCTTTACTTTTGTGCACAATTTTATTGGAAAAGACCCATTGCGTTTAAGTAAATGGTTCATGTGAATGGAGTTCTTTCACAGTAAGGTATGGACCATGGGTTACTTAACATATAAACTATTATTCTTAACCGAATGATGAGAATAGGAATCTCAACATGGTAAGGTTATTGTGTTATGAATTCTAAATGTGGAATGGCTTACCTTTAGCCAATGAGTAGTCTTCTCATCTCATAACATAAGTATATTTCGAATACATAGAAATGGACATGTAGTAGTGGTTTCTAAAAGTACTATATGGTAGAAACCTTGACTACTACTGCTATAGCGTGGACTTGTACTCTACAGCTTGAGTGAGTTGGTGGTCTGACAAAGCTGGAAGTGTATGCTTTGATGTACTATAGTTGAGGTTCTATTGTAGGACCAATATACTTGTATGTTTGATATATGTGACTAGTTAGTTAAGACAGACTTGTACAAGATAGTTTTTATACTATGTCGCCCTTTGTGGTTGTCCAAATGATCAAAATATCCAAGACCCTAGGGAACATGACTTGGATATTTGCTTTAGGGTAGATCCCTTGGAAAGCAAAAATATTTCAAGAAGTCATGCATCATTGGACTAGAAGTCTAAGAATGGTAGATGTCTTTTAGAGATGTGCTAGTACACTTTTTTCTCTCTAAATGCACGATAACGTGTAGATGGGTATTTTAGTCATTTTACCTGTAGGTCGGAGATATAGCTAATGCAGCATTGTCCTTGGGGTCAATTTTTCCTTATGCTGATATTAAGAAATATTTAAAATGCATAATACAACTATTTATATAGTATGGGTATTTTGGTCATTTTAGTAGTTAAGACGGTATGTCTTTTTGGTCCTCGAAATAGCCTGTAAGTCCTAATTAATTTTGGATTGAGGAAATGATCTTAGTTAAAAAGGATTTTATTTTATTCAAAAATTCTAATTTGTTATTAGATTGAAATAAAATAAAAGAATGAGAGAAATTAAATTAAATTTATTATCTAGTTTAATTGGTTAATTAATTATTTAAGGCCTAAGCCCAACTTGAATAATTAGAAAATTAACCTCAGCCTAAGCTAGATAAAAAAGGCTTCAATAATTATTTTGTTCTATTTGGGCTCATTAATTATTTATTAGGTTATTTTTATAAGCTCAGAAAATAAATAATTAATTTTTATTATTTATAGGCTTGCTGGGTCTAAGAATAAATAATAATATTTTCTGGCCTAATAGAATGGACCAGGGTTGTGTTTTTTTTTTTTTAATTAATTCCCAGAACTGAAGAGTTGGAAAAATAATGTCTTATGTGATGGTTATCTCGGATAACAACCAAAGGTTTTTTAAATAATAAAACCTCCGGGATTTAGGTTATCAAGTTGAGATGACCGTGTGTGATTCATTTTTGTTGTAGACACACATCTATGATAAGAGGGGAAAAAAGTCCTAGAAGCCTTCTTTTCTTCTTTCTCCCTCGTTCATTGTTCATCCTGTTTTTCTTCTTGATATAGTTAATTAATAACAAAGAATCAAGAAAAGGAATAGAGACTTGTTTCCCTCGCCTATTTGTTTCACCAACAAGATATTAGACTAAGGAATATTCTGAGGTCCGAGAAGCTTTAGCATTCAAGCAAACAAGACGAAGTAGGCAGATTGCAGGATTTGAACCGAAAACCTCATCAAGTCAGGAAGCTATCCTCGTTGTTCAAATGAGCTCTTCATAGCCAAAGAGATCATTAAAGCGCAGAGGTATTAAATTTTTCCCTTCCATTGTGCTCGTGCTTTTGTTTTTGACCGCTGTTTACCTATGCATTCAAGGCTTTTGTTATTTTCTAGCTTCTTGGGCAATATCTAAAATATTAGAGAATGAGATTAAAAAAAATTTGAAATAAGGATTAATACTTAGTTCAAATTACAGGCTTGTGAATAACAATCGAGGCCTTTGCATCACAGTTTGCCAAATCATAAGCAATTCCATGCCAGAATTTCCACAACCTACAACTAAGATATCTTTCTTTGAAAATTCTTTTCTGTTTTTATAACTTGAAGAATAAATCACTATCCCACAAAAAGTATTAACTCCATCAATTTTTGGAATAAATGGTTTACTATTTTCACCAGTTGCAACAACTAGAAACTTTGCAACAAACTTCTTAATCATTCTTGATGGCTTGTCCTCGACTAAAGCAACCCATTTTCCATCATGGGTATCAAATGAAGCTGACTGAACAAGTTGATTATACATAGGCTTGATTTCAAAATGAGAGGTATAGTTATCCAAATATCGGATAAAACCAGACTTCGAAACAATGTAGGTGCATCGAAAAGGAATGGCATATAAGGAAGTTGGCAAAATTCCTTCGACAAATGAAGCTTCAAGTGATCGTATGAATGCTTTTTCCATAATGAACCGCAACAATCCTCCTTTTCTAAGACAATTTTTGGTATTTCATGGGCTTTTAAGCAAGCCGAAGCTGCTAGACCTATAGGGCCGGGTCCTACAATCAGCACCACAGCTTTCTTGCTCTGTTTCTTATTTTTCGGATTGGGGAGACGGATTATTTGCTTTATATGTGATTATCAAGGAAATCAATCAAAGTATGTTAGTTATTTATAGTGGAAAAAACATCAGGAAACGTGTCCAATTGCAATGGAAAATCCTCTCTGCATGGCAAATATCTTTGTTCATATTACTTACTTTATGATGTGTTGTGCCACTCGAACATGGCAGATATACTATTTTCCATTAAATGCCTTTTGATGTGTGGCCAGTGAATAACATATTTATGACAAGTGGCATCCTTCATCCATATTTACCATTATTGGAATGTCCAAGTTTTTGATGAATCACTTGATAAGTAACTTATCTAAATTTCCTATTCAAACTTTTCCATTGCAAAACATAGAATAACGTGGCTAAATTTTGTAGTTTGAAGATTGGAGTCCTATGCAAATAGAAACATAGCAAAGTCAATAAGAAATCAACTTATTATTTCATCAAGTTACCTTTTGTTATTGAAAATGAAATTTTAACGCACTTTTAGCCAATTGCTCATTGTATTTCTTGTAGCCATTTACAATAATAATAGCATCAAATTTTTATTCTTTATTATTTCAAAATTCAACATAAACATTGTCAATCTTCGTTATTGATGAGAGATCCTAAGAAGCCCCAAAAAAAAAAAAAAAAAAAGATGCAAATAGTGTGTAGCACATAATTTCTGTTAATTTTTAAATTGTCTACGTAAGTACCTTAATTTCTCAAAATTTGATCCTGTGAATTGTTCTAGCATTAATAACTGGAGACTGCCTCATTGTTTGCTGGTCTTTGAAGCCCAAAGTCAAAAATATTTCCAAACGCTAATTTTAGAAACATGAGAACAAGTGTGTCTGCAATATTTCAAGGAAAAAATTGTAGAAGTATCAATTTGACTCTCATTATTTGTTGTGTGAGAACATGCATCAAGATACAGTGTAAAAGAAATAAGGCAATTCAAAAACTAATAGAGAAAAAGGTAATAAAGACATTCTATTATGACTTTAAATACTTGAAACACCAATAACTTCCATAAAGGCATAAATATGTAGAAAAGGGAGGAAACAAAAATCATATGTTTCTTGTTCTAGTAATTGCATTTAAGGAAAATTATACACTACAAGAACTAAAATGATGCTTTAGTCGAAAGATAGATGTGGGAATAATTTTTTCTCCAAAATTATGTCAAGCGAATGGAACAATTACATATTGTGCAATATATTAAATTAGAAAATAAGACAAAAAATATTTAAATAAGGAAAAAAACTCAGTTCAAAAACTTACAGGCTTGTGAATAACAATCGAGATATTTGCACCGTAGTTTGCCAAATCATAAGCAATTTCCATGCCAGAATTTCCACAACCTACTACCTAGACATCTTTCCTTGAAAATTCTTTTCCATTTTCATAATTCGAAGTATGAATCACCGTCCAGCAGAAAGTATCAAGTCCTTCAATTTTTGGAATCATTGGTTTACTATTTTCACCAATTGAAATAACAAGAAACTTTGCAACAAACTTCTTAATCATTATTGATGGCTAGTCCTCGACTAAAGTAAGCCATTTTCCAACACGGGTATCAAATGAAGTTAACTAAACAACTGGTTAAACATGGGCTTGATTTCAAAGTGAGAAGTATACTTATCCAAATATTAGAAAAAAATAGACTTTGAAACAAATGTGGGTGCATCAAAAGGGAATGGCATATAAGAAAGTTGGCAAAATTCCTTTAACAAATAAAGCTTCAAGTGACTGTATGATTGCTTTTTTCGAAAATGAACTGCAACAATCCTTCTTTTCTTAGGCAATGTTATGTATTTCTTAGGCTTTTAAGCAAGCCACAGTCGCTTTACCTACTGGGATAGATCCTACAATTAGCACAACACATTTTACTCTATTTCTTGGAAATGTGTCCTATTGCAATGGAAATCCCTAGCTGCATGGTAAATACCTTGGCTCATATTACATATTTTATGAAGTGTTGTACAACTCTACATGGCAGATATATTGTTTTCCATAACATACCTATTAATGTGTGGCCAGTGAATAACATATTTTTTACCAGTGGCATCCTTCATCCACTTGTTGTTGACATTGAGAATGTCGAATAGTAATATATTGAGTCACCAATCTCAATTTTTCTATTTCTGCCAAAGATTTTTGCATTTTGTAGAGCCATACATAATTAACATTTTTATTTGTAAATTCCAAAACACTTTCAAAATAAAAATTAAAAAAAAAAAAAGCTAACGGATATTCTCCCAATTTGGATCCGCTATAGCCTCCCACCCCTTATTATGCTTCCAACTCTTGCTACCATAGTATCATCGATTTCCTTTTCGAATATTCAGTGGTTAAGATCTAGAAACTAGCCTTGTAGAACATTAAGTTCAATCTGATGCAACAAGTAGGTAAATTAATGAATTCAAAGGTAAAAGTTTTAATGTCGTGGATATAAAACATTATACATGAGACCTAACTAAATTGTTTAAGTATTTTATTTAGATATCAATGTACTTTGTAACTAAATTTCATCTTTTTCCTTTGCACTTAGTTACTTCTTTTTTTATTTTCCTAGCTCATATAAAATCTATGAAATGAGATCTGCCTCATTTTCACCGTTTTCCTTCCATATTTGAATACAAAAATGAAAACTACAACGAAGTTAGGAATCCAATTACATGAGTAACATAAATGAAATATAAATGATGTTAGCAAAGTTAAATAAATGGCCAAAACTTGGCCAACAAATTAGTTCACTAAATCATCCATCCTGTGCAAATAGAAACATAGCTAAGTCAATAAGTGAACTTTTTGTTATTGAAAATGAAATTTTAATGCACCTTTCGCCAATTGCTCACTGTACTTCTATAGCCAGTTGCAAGAATAATAGCATTGAATTTTTCTATTTTATCATTTGAAAATTCAACACAAATATTGTCAATCTTTGTTACTATGAGGAGAACATGTGAAGCAAAAAAAAAAAAAAAAAAAAAAAGAAAGAAAGAAAAGGTGTAAATTGTGCGTAGCACATAATTACCGGAACTTTCTAAATTACCTACGTAAGTACCTTAATTTCTCCAAATTTGATATTGTGAATTGTTCCAATCAATAACTGGAGACCGCCTCTTGTTTTCTTAAGATGGAAAGGTCCCTTAGTTGGCCTATGAAGACCAAAGTCGAAAATATTTTCAAACACCAAATTCACAAACATGAGAACAAATGTATCCACAACAATGCAAGGCAAAAATTATAGAAGTATCATTTTGAGTCCCACTATTTCTTTTGTAAGAACATGCACCTGAGATACAGTGCAAAAAAAATAAGGCAATTCAAAAACCAATGGAGAAAATAGTAATAAAGACATTATATATTGACTTTAAATAATGAAATACCAACAATTGCCCAAAAGGCATTAACATACACAAAAGGGTGAAAAAAATAATAGGTTTCTTGTTCTAGTAATTGCATTTAAGGAAAATTATAGATTGCAAGAACCGAAATGATGTTTTAGTAGAAAGATAGATGTGAAAATAATCTTTTCCCCAAAATTATGTCAAATGAATGGAACAATTACACATTTAGCAATATCTCAAATATTATAAAATGAGACAAAAATATTAAAATGAGGATTAATACTTAGTTGAAAACTTACAGTCTTGTGAATAACAATCGAGGCCTTTGCATCGTAGTTTGACAAAGCATAAGCAATTTCCATACCTGAATTTCCACAACCTACTACCAAGACATCTTTCAAGGGAACTTAATGATTTTAAGGGAAAAAATTTTAATGTTGTGGATATAAAAGATTATACACGAGGGTAACTTAATTGTTTAACGATTCTATTTAGATAACAATGTATGTTAGAACCAATTTTCATATTTTCCTTCGCTCCTATACTTTTATTTTCTTTTTTTTTTTCATGACTTACACGAAATCCATGAAACAAGATTTGCCTTATTTTTCACCATTTTTCATCCAAATTTGAACTAAAAAATGATAAATAAGTTGGGAATCAAATTATATGATTAACATGAATAAATTATAAATAATATGAGCAGAAATAAATGAACTAGTAGAACTTTACGTACAAATTTAAATACGAAATGATCTATATATCTCTCCCTCCCTCCCCCTAACACGCACAAAAACATAGACACTTCTAGATAACTTGAGATAGCAAATATAGCTACCAATTATTAAATTGATTGTCATTCTTGGTATGTGAAATGAAAAGCTATATCTTCAGCAATACATTTTGCACCATTTGGTATTCCAAAAAGCCCAAAGCTTGAAAATCCAAGCATAATTGTAACACCCCTACTAAAAGTAACAGAGAGAACATATCAAACCGGGTGTCGCCCGTCTAGTTACCCGGATAAGGGGTCTTTATAATAAAGAACTAAAAGAGTATACAAGGTCCAGACTCATACTAACATTATCATATATAATTAATAGAGAATCTCAAACATACAATCTCCATAATACATCAGTAATAAAGTACATAATCGAAAGAGAGATCATCCAGACCTAGGCTGGTGTCGCTGTGGTATCGCCCTTCTATCCCTAAGTCTACTCAACTATAGATCCTACAAAAGAGTAAGATAAAATTCACGTGTGAGTGAAAAATTACCCAATGAGTCCCGTGTGTGCTGGAGCTTTATTAAAGAAATAGAGTACATAAAACTTATGTGGGAAAAGCATTTCAGTTCCCTACTAGAAGTAATGCTAAAACTCTCTAAAGAATAGTTTATTCAAAACTCAATTATTTTTAGAAAATTGTGTTTTAATTTTAAATCATTGCCCCAATTTCCAAATCACAGACACTTCTCCAACAAAAGGTCAGCCTACATGCAAAGCTCATAAGGCTTCGCCTTTGGCGCCACGTCTCATTGTTCTTAGATTACAACCTACAGCATACTAAGTGTATCGCAGTACACTAAATCTTTTACTTGCTACCGTAAGCCAGGAGTCCCAATCCTGACATCAATCACTATTGAGGCGATAAGGAGTCAAACGCTACCGAGTGTGTCCGCCCAGCATTCAGTGAACGACTCTCAACACAACATGCCCGTAGGCACAAGGCAATTGCTAGGTGCTAAATGGCTAACTAGGATAACTCATCTCAATGTCCTATCACCCTATTTGGAGTAAGACAAACCCCAAAACTGATCAGATTACATGGAGTCATCTATCTCTAACACGAGCTAGTATAAAGATCAAAATCCTTGCTAAGTACTCAACATTACCAATACCAATCCCTACTGACTGATTAGGCCAGTGGGTCATTTGTTCCCGTAGGATTTTCAAAACAAATATTTTTGGGGCAAAATATCATTTTTCAGAAATTGATCCCACTGACTCTCAAGTCATATAATTATTCCCATAGGCTTTGTAGTGTGAAACCCCCACCTAAAGCCAACCCTAGAGTAAGGGGGTCGGGATGTATATCATATTTTCTTGCATGAACATATATATTTTTGAATGATTTTATGTACTTTAGAATTATGATTTATAGTCTAGAAGGCTTAGTTATGATTTATTTGGTAGGAAGGGTAAAATGGTAATTTTTGCTTGAGGTCAAAATACGAAGATAGCTTGAGGATTAAATAGGAAGAATATTTGGGAGAGAAAATAAGAACAAGAGTTGTTGTGATTCAATGAATAGAGCTTTGGAATTAATCTCTAAGGTCTTGAGTTCAAATCCCATCATTTAAGTTTTTGTCATGATTATTTTAACTTAAGGGTGGATTTTTGTCCCTTGCATTCCATAAGTAACAATAGGAGAGTTGTCCTAGGGGAGACATGAAGGAAACGCCCTAATCCTATTCTTATGCCCTAATAGAATTCTTAAAGGATTCATGTCCTTTTATTCCCTAGATTACTTTAAATTCTTTACCAATTAAGTTTGTTCAATTTATCCAAATCCATAATTTAATTCCAGAAAATTCAGTAAGGCTTATGGGCCTTGGAATTTCGAAAATGGCTCTTAGAGGTTACAGTTTTAGCTGAAAATAGGGAAGGAGTTAAGGAAGCTTCCTAAGAGAATTAATCTCCATGGTTGAACTTTTAAACTCCACTCCATAGTATTCATCTTCTTCATGGAAGAAATCTAAAAATTTTCCAGGTTCTTGGACAGCCTAGTCTTCGAAAATTTCAACCATCTTTCTTACTCAAATGCTGCCAGAAAAATTGCCAACTTATTCAGCTTGAAGACTAAAATTCTTTGCCAAAAATTGGACTGCACAAAACTGTGCAAACCAGAAAAAAATTCTAGATAGCTTCGATGCATATGTTGGATTGTATGCCCTCTTAGACTAGGTTTCTGATGTAAAATCGAATTATTTAATAAAAGAATTTATTTTCAGAAATTGTTTGTGAATTTACTTTTTGTTTGTGCACGATTTTCGTTTGGAA